>JAWNOY010000078.1:0-25000 GCA_035045545.1 Drosophila gaucha | reverse complement strand
TATTTTATTTTTTTTTTAATTTATTCTTAAGAATTTCATCTCCTGCAATTTGGTTATTTTAAAGTTTCTTAAACTAAAATAGTTTGTGTTTAGATTTTCTAATGGAAACTCTTAGATAACTTGATGCCCACATATGTATCTTGCTCGGCTTTCAATGCTTGTACGCCTTTCCCTTGACTTTTCAGGGTATTCATGGAAGATTTATTAGGCTCGATAATTTTAAAGAATGTGCACGACTATAACAACAACAGCAGCAACAACAGCAACAAAATATAAAAAATAAAAGAAAAACTTCTCACATTTGGTTTTTGCCAGCAAATTTGATATATAAATCATTCATTTGCATGCGCAACCCCTCGCACCATTTCTCCTGCTCTCGCCCTCTCTCTCTCTCTCTCTCTCTGTCTGTCTCTTTATCCGGTTCGTTATTGATGTACATTAAGAAAAGTGCTAAAATATTAAAGCTAATTGTATGCAAGATATGATTTTTATTCGCAACGCGCGGGCCTTTCGCCTTGTGTGTGGATGTGTGTGTGTATGTGTGGGTGTATGTGAGTGCGTGGGAGGTTGGAAAAATCAAAATTTTACGCTCTGCTACACATTCCTAAAGGCTGCACAAAGTTACGCCAAACGCGAGCGGTAAAAGGAACGTTTGGGGCAAGGGGCAAGGGGGCTAGTGGCTTGAGCTTGAGGCTGTTGTTGAAGGAGGAGGAGGATGAGGAGGAAGGCAGGGGGTGGGCGGTATATGTAGATATGTGTATCTATGTGTGCTTAAGTGCGTGTTTATGGCGCAATAAAACAGACCCTAACAGGCTACACACACACACACACACACATGTGATGGCTGCTGCTGTTGCATGCCGCCAGCCAAATGAAGCGATCAAAAAGGCAAGCCCTAGCCAAAGCCCAAGCTCCAGCTTGAGCCCAGAGCCAAAAAAAAAAACGATGAAGAAGAAGAACAGCCAGCTGGCTGTCTGGCCGGCTGTCTGGCAGAGTCTCCCCGTCCGGCCGTCTGTCTGACTGTCTGGCAGCCAGCATCTTTGGCTGTGTCTTTCCGCTTGTCTGCAGCGCATTTATGACTTCCACACACACAGAGCAGACTTTGGCTGCATAGCCTGCATATAGGCGCATAGACATATGTCTTATCACCCACCCACACACATACACACACACTGGCAGGACTGTGGACTGCTGTCAAATGCCATACTAAACCGATAATCCAATCATAAGTTATAGTCAAATGAGTTTGCTCTTCAATAAATTTTCGCCAACATCTTATTTTTTATGCCCTCCAATGAAGGGTCAAATCGAGTTTATACTGAACTTGTAACGCCAGATGTTATTTATAGAGTTTATGCTATAACCATGTATATACAATAGATATACTACTTGTCATACAGCACACAGCATACAGCATATATGCTTATGAATAGTCTATGAATGATATATTTTCTATATATCCAATATACATATATATGTATATATATATATATATATATATATATATATATATATATGTACTTCTTGTCATACCATATAGCATATACATTAATAGAACTATGTAAGATATCTTTGGTATATCCTAGAGATGGGCGTCGGGATCGGGATTTTCGGGAATCCAGCGGGTCCCGAATAAATTTTCGGGATCGGGCGGGATGGGAAAGATTATGAAAAAGTCCGGGACTGTCGGGATTAGAGATGGGCGTCGGGATCGGGATTTTCGGGACCCGAAATTGTCCTGAAACGATTTTCGGTATCTGGCGGGTTTGAAAAGATTTTAAAAAAGTCCACGACAGTAGGATTCATGCTTGGTCATGAGATAATGGTAAAAAATTCTAGAGATACGCTCTGAGATGGCGGCATTTCAGAGATACCCGTTCGAGACCCGCGGGACCCGAATCCCGAAATCCCAACGCTCACATCTGCTCATAAGCATATCTCTAAAGTCTCATACCATGTCACCTTGATGTAGGGATGAAGCACTTATCCGACCGTTCTGGAATTTTTTAGAATCTTTCCCAACAAGCCCTTAAATTGTTTCGGGACAATTTCGGGTCCCGAAAATCCCGATCCCGACGCCCATTTCTAGTCGGGATACGCGCTTGATCCCGAAATTTCCGAGGGTCCCGATAAGAAAATTATTTATCGATCAAATTACTTGTATTTATCAAAGAACAGAAGAATGATACTGATGAGGATATTATTCCAAATAAAAGTCCTGTTACATTTAAGAGAAGTTCAAATATTTTATTAATTAGACAACAATTCAACAAATTGTCATTGTTACAAATGATTGCTAAGTCTTGATGTGCCAACATCTTCGACAATGAGTGAGAGGGTATATTCTACTTCTAAAAGAGTTTTGGAAGAAAGGAGAACACATCTTAAGAAGAAAATTTTAAGAAAATAATATTTTTAAGTAAAATTTTTTATCTATCATAAGAGTTCTAAATGATGAAAAAAAATTTCGGGAAATGTCGGGATCCACGGGACAAAATTAAAATTTTGTCGGGACAATCGGGCAGAAAAAACAAAAGTTATTTCCGGACGGGATGGGTCGGGAACGAATTTCTTTCCCGATCCTATCTCTAGTATATGCAATTTATCTGAACTCAGCTCTGCTATTAGCTAGGCTCTTGAAATTCTATATATATATACCCTTACTAGTCGAATCTAATAACTATATTATAAATAGTACAAACAATAATAATAATACTAATTATAATAATAATAAATGGATTTTACCAATATAATTGTTAGAGCAGCAAGACTTTATTCTTGATTTCTTCTTATATACTCAATTTGCAGCATAACTTTGATGTTTATGTTAGCTGAGAGTTTAGCAGTGAAAAGAGACAGTGGGAGTGAGAAAGAGAGAGAGAGAGAGAGAGAGAGAGGGAGAGAGAGGGAGAGAGATAGCCTACTCATCTAACACGTTTCATATAGCACGAAACCAATTAGCCAGCCACTCGACAAGTTGTCAGCTACTCAAATTTAACGCACTGCACAACTTGCAACTTGCAACTCGCAGCTCGCAACGTGCAACGTGCAGCGAGCAACAATTTACAGGCAGGCAACGCAAATGGCTGCCATTTGGCAGCATTTGCACAAGATGGGCAAAGCCACCTGCCCGTTAGCTGGACCAGAACCTTGTACTATCTCTGTGTATGGGCGTAACTGTAGCACACTTAGCCACGCCCCCAAAAACAACTCGAGTGTGAAATGAAGCGATCTACTGGAAACTGACGCCGCATGAGAGCTAAAGCGAAGTAATTGTCAAACTGAAAACTAAAGCGACTTAAACTAACCTTACGTAACTAGGTGTAAGAATATACATAGGTAAGTTTGATATAGTCAAAAGTTTCATAACTAAGACCTGAGCTTTAAACATCAAATCTAAAAAGCTATGTCAAAACATAAGCAATATTCCCTAAACTTTGGTTCTGTATCTTAAAAATTACATAACAGAAATTTTAGTAAAAAAAATCTACCCCAAATTAACTTTCAACAATCAAATTAACTGAGAATGGGGGTAGGTATTAAATAAGTAAAATATATAAGAAATCTGTGTATACTCTACCATTAGCCAGATACCAAAATTGGTAACGCTAGCGCTTACAGTTCTCGAGTTAAGCTAAAGGCTCTAAATCGAATTTTGTGGATATTGAGGAAATGGAAAGAGAGTTCGAAGAGAAATAAAGGAAAAGTAAATGTAAGTATATATAATGCTAACTATTCCGAATTATTAAAAAGAAAACAAGACCTTTAGACCCGGCTCTAGTTAGAAGCATTTGCTGCGCCCTGGGCTCAATACACAGAACGAGTTCTATGGAACACAAAAAAAGTACAATTCACTTATAATTATGAGCACTTGTTATTGTAATATATGAAATATCCATAGATTGACTGCATAACTAATTAGCTCAGGGAGCTCGCAATAGTAGCAAGTGGGGGAGTGGAGGGCGAGGGCTTGCCCTTTTTGTGTGGCTGCTCCAGAGGACAATTTAACCAACTGGCCAACATTTTGCGCAGCAAATTTCATAAACGTGGAAAATGTGTGTGTGTGTGAGAAATAATATATATGTATGAGGGTGCGTGTGCATGTGCGTGTGTGTGTGGATGGCTTTTATTGAAAAACGTAATAAGCCCATGCCGCAGTCAACGTACATATGTCGCGGGTTTCCTTTTGTATTGTCATTGGCGTCGATGTCCTTGTTGTAGACCATGTTGTTGTCCTTGTTGCTGCTGTTTTTGTTGTTGTTGTTGTTGTTGTTAAGCTCGGTGTCGTTTTATGTGTATGCTGCCCTTATGCGTGTGTGTAACAACTATTAGAAAAGAACAGCAGCAGCAGCAGCAGCCGCAACAGGAGCAACAGGATTGCTACTTCGCCGCCTCCCACTGCCCCTCCCCCGCCCGCGTTGTCCTTTAGCTGACTTTTGAAGTTTTGCACGAACAGCGACTGCCTTGTTCCATGTATTTTTGTTACTTTTTTCTGTTTTTTGTTTTTTGTTTTTGCTAGAGTCCCGGCCTGGCCTGCAAACGTTTATGATGTCCTGCAAATGTCCCTTTTAACAACGCACCCACTGGGCCTGCCCATGTGTGTGTGTGAGCGAGTGCGTGTGTGTGTGTGTGCACTCTTCTTTTGTTACAACGATTTTTGCGCAATTTCTTTTGTGCTTTGTGCTTTGTGCGGTGCTGCGGCTGTGCTGTCATAACTGTCGCTCTTCTTCTGTTGTCCAGAACGACAAGGACGACAACGAGGCACCACCACGGCCAACGATGTGGATGACGACGTGAACGTGGCTGCTGCTGCTGCTGCTCTTGTTGCTGCTGAGCACATGCAATTAGTGCCAAATGTTTCCATATTTTTGCACACACTCTCACACACACACACGCACACTCGCAAACTCAGAGAGCAAGTGAGCGGTGTCCAGTCCACAGTTGACCACACCATCCCGAACAGCGTGCAGCATTCACTGACAAAACATCGCACCCTTGCACCCGGATACCCGGACACCCTTGCCCCATGCCTCTTGCACCCCTACGCTCCTGCACCCGCAACCGCAGCAATCGTCCAATGTGGCAGCAGGACAAAGAACAAAAAAAAGCGAGCAACATTTTTCGTTTCATTGTTGCCAGGCTCTGCAGCATTGACAACGAAGTGTTGCATGTCCTCGCAGGATACTACAAATTTATAGTTCTCATTTTGCAGCACAAAATATATTTTATAAAATATATTAGGCATAAATTCATATATATATATATATGTTTAATTATTAAGAATTGTTTATGTGAACAATTTGAGAAGTTTATGGTACGATTTCGTATCATTAACATAGTAGAGCATAGAACATGGAATATAGAACATAAAACATAGAACATAGAATTTAGAATATGGAAAGAACATAGAACATAGAATATAGAATATAGAAAATGGAAGATGGAAAATGGAATATATAGAATTTCGAAATATATATAAATATTTTAGATTCCTTAGTTCCCTTCAAAGACTTGCCGAAGATATTGGCTTCTATTTCAAATTATATATATTCCATATTCCATATTCTATATTCTATGTTCAATGTTTTTGTTCATATTCCATTTTCTATATTCTATATTCTATGTTATATTATGTTCCATTTTCTTTGTTCTATGTTCTATATTCTATATTCTATGTTCTATATTCTATGTTCTTTTTTCTATGTTCTATGTTCTATGTTCTATTTTCTATGTTCTATGTTCTATGTTCTATTTTCTATGTTCTATTTTCTATGTTCTATGTTCTTTGTTCCATTTTCTATATTCTATATTGTATATTCTCTATTCTCTACTGCTCTATTCCATAAGACTTTCAAAAATATAGATATTATATATTTTTAAGTTTTGACGCAGCTCTGACGAACTAGTTGATTGGTTCTTAGTTCATTGTATCTGGCATCTACATTTCAGGACTGAGAACTTTTTCCATATGGCAAGATCCATCTGGAATCACATAGCCTAACTTAGCGAGGGACCACTGTAATTCGCATAGCTTAATCGATAGTCACACTTACAGATTACCATCTGCATCTATCGATTGATCAAATGCTCGATAGTTTTTCATCTAGCTAACACTGCTTCCTAAACGTTATGCCATATTCAATATACCCCAACTTTCTGTACTGCTGCTAAATGTAGGGTATCCGGACGGAGAGTGGCCGTAGTGCCGGGCGGCTGGCTGTGTAAACGGCCGTAACATTCTGCACATATCCTTTCTGTGTGTGCGTGTTTGGTTAATTATACATTTTGCATGCATACATGCATGCAAATGTGTGTGTGTGTGTGTGCGTGCATGTGTGTATATTGGAGCTTGCGTATGTGTGAGTGTGTGTGTGCACATATCCGATTTCGTATGGCCGAATGTCGATAACAATATGCGATTCAATATATATATGCACAACATATATACATACATACGTCTTTCACTTTTTGTTGTTGTTGTTGTTGTTGTAGCGGGTGCTGGCTTTTGTTACATGCATCGTTCACTTCATAATTTTGTAGCTATTTTTAGGCTTTTCGGCGCAGGAAGTGAGCGTGACGCACGTCCTTACAAATGGCCCCAGGACCTGCTCGCTGGCCCAGTTATCTATTGTTAGGCACACACACATACACATGCACATATGTGTGTGTGTGTGTGTGTGTGTATGTGTAAGCAGCATTTCACTTAGGCTAAATTTGTAGCTCTAACAAGCACTCGCTCATATTCTATTATCCTCCATGGTCACTTTATTTGTCAAATCAAATACGGCTGAGCTCTGAGTGCACCTGTCCCGTATTCAGGTTGTGCTGTTGGCTATGTGACTCGCCTGTTGATTCATACATATATGCGTGTTAGTTGTCCTCAATGTTCAGATAGCTATATAGTTAGATTATATAAATTCAATTATTTTGTGGTTCTTGACTTATATTAAAAGAAAATCTTCGTTGAATCCAGCTTCCAGTAACTTTCTTATATGCAGTTTCTCTGTTACAGAAACTTAGATCTTATATTCATATTCTTATTAAACATAACTATCGAATACTTCTCATTTTCTTCAAAAATAGATTATGCTATTATATATTCTATTTCTTATATTTTATAGCTCATCTTTTCTTCAGTTCATTTGTCAAATGCAGCTTTTCTCTTATAGATACTTATCTAATACTCATATTCTTCTTATACATAACTATCTTATATTCTGAATATATTAATTTTCTTCAAAAATATCTAATGCTTACATCTAAATATTTTTCTACTCATATATTTTAACTTACCTTTACTTCAGTATCTTTGTTATTGTGCATATTCTCCTTTTGCATATTTTTAGTAGATACTTATCTAATGCTCATATTCTTCTTATACATATCTATCTTAGACTCTATATATATATATATATATATATATATATATATTGATTTTCTTACAACATTTATTAATATATTATGTAAATATTCTTTTTCTAGTATCTTATAACTTATCTTTTCTTGAGTGTCTTTGTCATATGAAGATTCTCCTTTTGCTTCTATTTCATATAAACTTATATCATGCAGTCATATTCTTCTTATACATACAATCATTTTCTTCTGCTATCATATACTCCATGTACGTATATATTCATTTTATCCAAAAAAAAAAGCTTGTGCAAATATATGTTTATATATTCTTTATCTAATATCGTATAACTTTTCTCTTTTTCATAGTTGTCATATGCAACTTCTTCTTTTGCTTCTTTCTTATAGATACTATTGCTCTTAAGAATATCTATTTTATACTCCATACATTTATATTCATGTTCTTAAAAATATCGAATTTTTAAGTCGTTATTCGTTTCCTTTATCTTATAACTTCTCTTTTCTTCAGTATCTTTATCAAATGCAGCTTCTCCTTTTGCTTCTTAACAAAAGTATATTCATATATTATACTCAAATTGTTTTTATACATATCTATCTTATAATCTGTATATGTATTAATTTTCTTCAAAAAATATCTTATGCTTACATCTAAATATTCTTGTCTTACATATTTTAACTTCTCTTTTCTTCAGTATCTTTGTCAAATGCAGCTTCTTCTTTGGCTTCTTTCTTATAGATACTTATCTTCTACTTATAGTATATTATAAACCATATATTATATATCTTATTATACAGATTTGTTTCTTCAATTGCTATGATTCATTCTCCTTTTTCACTCGCTTTAACTCTTCCATTGGACGCTTTTATCTGCATCTTCTGGCTGTATCTTAGCATCTCGTTTGCTTTGTTCACACTTCTTATTTATGGATGCTGGAGCAATTCTTCAATTTGTTTGTTTTCTGTGACGCCTTGGCCTAGGCATATTAGGATTGTAGTTGCTTCCCGCCCTCCCCGTTTCCGATGCGCTAGTGCAGCTGAGGCCGTTCCACATGCAACTGCCCCAGCCCCAGTGCAGCTACGCCCCGTCTCCACAACTCGATGTGCCCCCCTTTCAACGTTTAGTCTGCTGCATCATTTATCATGTGAAATGCGCCAGACACAACAGCCAATCAGACCGGCCCCAGGACTGGCAGCAGTGCCCGTAGTTGGACTCGATCTGGTTTCGGGCGCTGGGTCGGGGTCGAGGTCTATGCTCATGGACTAACTATGCAGACCGACAGCTGCATTCGATGTGGCCCTGGCCCTGGCCGTGGCCATGGCCCTCGTCCAGTAACTCGCTACGGCTACGGCTACGGCTACGGCTTTGGCTTTGGCATTGGCTTTGGCCTCATAAAAACAAGTGCAAATGCAATTTGAAAACAACATTGTGCCAGCAGCTCGGCGGGCGACTTGTTAGCCGGGCCATGGGCTTAACGGTATTTGGTAATTAATAGGCCATATAATGTACGATATGACTGTGTGCGAGCGGGGGTGGCTATGTGTGTGAGGGTGAGGGTGTGTGCGAGTGTGTGTGTGTCCTGTCAGGGGTTTTTATGATTTAAATTGTGCGCCTGAAATACAATAATAACTCCGGGCACTTGGCAAACAAATAAATTAATTGAGCTGCGTGAATGGAGCTCGAGCTTCTCTCCCTCTCCCTCTTTCTCTCACTCTCGCTCTAATGCTATCTCTTTCTGCTTATAGAAAAGTATTATGAAAGAAATATGAAGTGATAGAAATTCAAACTACGAACTCTAACTCCCAGCATAGTAACTATATGTATGGGGTATAAGCGACTGCTTAACACTCTATACTCAATGGAAAAGGAGGCATTGCAAATGCTTTTGCTTGCAGGTGGACCCTAATGGGAGTCGATATTTACTAGATATTAATATAAAATATATATTTTTAGATAAGTTTTCTTTGTATGATATATTCCTTCAAATGTTTAATGTAGTATAACAAATTGTTCAAGTTTTCATTACGTAATATCTACAGTGGCGAGCAAAAGTGAGTGCATGTTCACAAAACAGACTTTCATCGTCCATAAAAACAAAACAATACAAGAAAACCAAACAATTTTTTTATTTTATTTAGATTGTTTTATTTGTAACAAATAAGACTAAAGAATCAATAAAAAATAAGGTGAATTCAAAGAGTTAGAAAGAAAAAACTAAAAAAACCCACATAAACTCATTTTTGCACGTTTATGAATTGAACGAATTTTCGCTCTCCGGCTCCTCCGCTCACCCGCTCCTTCTTCTGTTTTCAGCAGAAATTTGTTAGGTCTACCGTTATTTTTGTTCTTTGCATATTCTTGAAATTCGTAACGCAATTTAACACGTGTTTTCAGCAATTCAACACTGAATTTGACTATTTCAATTGTTTTTAAAGAAAATTGTTTAATCTTTGGATCAAAATGAGAAAAATTTCGTCAGATTTAGAAAATAGTGTGTGCCTGACCGAGAAGGTCACACACGATTTCCGAAAAGCTTGGTATCAGCCAATCGGCGATGATCGCAGCGCAAAAAAGACGAAAGGTGGCTCCCAAGCTCCAAGTCAAAGGGCGCAAAAAGCTGTTAACAAATTCAGATGTTCGAAAAACAAGCTGATAACACCAAAATCTGCATCCCAGGCCATTAGCAAAAATGTTAGTGAGTGGACTGCAAGAAGAGCGCTCTATGACTGCGGATATGTCGCAACTATAAAAGTCAACAAACCTGCATTGTCCGATAAGAACGTTAAAGCTCGCTTAAAATTTGCAAGGGAGCACAAAAATTGGACCATTGATGATTGGAAACGTGTTATCTGGTCTGATGAGTCGAAATTTAATCGTTTCCAGTCAGATGGAAAGCAATATTGCTGGCGTAGACCCGGCTAGCGTCTTCAAAAACACCATGTGAAGAAAACTGTCAAGCATGGCGGAGGAAATATAATGGCTTGGGGATGCTTCACATGGTGGCATGTTGGCCCTCTTCACTTAGTCGATGGGATCATGCGTAAGGAGGATTATTTGAATATTTTACAAGCCCATCTTTCAAATTTTATCGAGAGGTGTGCTTATCCCGAAAAAAGATATTATTTTTCAACAAGACGGGGATCCCAAGCACACTGCGAAAATTGTGAAGGAATGGATTGGGAAACAGTATTTTCAATTAATGGAATGGCCAGCACAAAGTCCCGACCTCAATCCAATTGAAAACCTATGGTCAATTGTGAAAAGACGGCTCGGGCAGCACGAAGCAGCGCCAACAAACATGGGCAACCTGTGGGACCGTGTGACAGCGGAATGGAATCGAATTCCAAAAGATTTTCTCGAAAATTTAATAGAGAGCATGCCTATCCGCGTAAATCAAGTTATTGCTAATAAGGGTCTATGGACAAAATGCTAAAATTAGATGAATTTTGTTATTTTTTTCAAACGTGCAAAAATGAGTTTATGTGGGTTTTTTTAGTTTTTTCTTTCTAACTCTTTGAATTCACCTTATTTTTTATTGATTCTTTAGTCTTATTTGTTACAAATAAAACAATCTAAATAAAATAAAAAAAAATTTTTGGTTTTCTTGTATTGTTTTGTTTTTATGGACGATGAAAGTCTGTTTTGTGAACATGCACTCACTTTTGCTCGCCACTGTATGAGTTCGACAACCAATATACCCAATCAATTCCTTCAAGTAGAGTATGACTAACGTTCAGTCATCCAATCGACCCGCATGCATTGAGCAAATTTAATTGAACGACCACAGCAGGAAAGACAGCAGGAAACAGACTGAGGGGCAACTGCCAGGAGAAGCTGCCGAAGGATCAGACAACTATTAGCTGTGTGTGTGTGCGTGGATAGGGTAACTAGCCGTGCATCATGCCACGTATGCAAGTGTGGGCAAGTGTATATGTTTCATAAAAGGCGGCTTTTTATTGCAAAAGTCTCTCTCACGAGAGATATATATATAAATATATTTATATATATAAATATATATGCATTATCAAATGCAGCTGTTGCAAATTTATTTGTTGTATTAGTTGTTGTTTTAGTGCTTACGACGTCCATAAGTCAGTTAAATAAATCATTGAAACATCTATAAATAAATCCATATATAAATCCATATGCATATGCATAAACTGGCAAATAAAGAGTCGAGCGCATGTTTATGCATGCGCTTGGGCCAAGAGTTCAGTTCAGTTGAGTTGAATGAGGGCTAACAGTTGTTGTCTCTTTAATACAGCTTTAGGCCTGAGCTGGGCTAAGCTTACAGTTAAGTGTTGCATAATACTAAAAGTAAATAATAAGAAACAGTTGTGCAACTTAAAAGAGTGTTAGTAAAGTAGTTACATCTTGGCTCACCAACAAAAGAGGGGAAGAAGAAAGATTAGGAGACAAGAGAAGTGATGGGAAGATAAGAAACTATAAGAAAAGAGAGGAAAATAAAAGAAGAGATATGAAAAGAGAAGAGAAGAGATGAGATAAGATCGAAAGAGAAAAGAGCAAAAGAAAAGGAGAGCCAATGAAGATAAGAAAAGCGAAGAGAAGTGAAGAGAAAAGAAGAGAGGAAAAAAGTAGGAAAAAGAAGAGAAGAAATTGATGAAAATATAAGAAAAGAGAAGTTATGATAATATAAGAAAAGAACAGAGAAGAAAGACAAAAAGACAGTTAAGATTATACTACAAGAGCAAAGAAGAAAAGAAACGAGATTAGATGAGAACACACTGAAAGAGTAGAGGAAGAGGATAAAAGAATTGAAAGAAATAGGAAGAGAAGACAAAATAAGTGCAAATAATGGAAGAAAGAAAAGAGCGAAATAGGACAAAAGAAGTGGAGAATCGAGACACTGAAAGAAAAGGGAACAAACAGAAAGGAATTGAAAGAAATGGAAAAAAGATAAAATGGGAAATAGGCGAAAAGAAATGAAGAAGATACGACCAGAGAAGGCGGAATGCTAAGACAGGAATAGAAGAAGCAAGGAAGAGGAGAGATAACAAAAGAAGAGAATAACAAAGAAAACAAAATAGAAGATATGAATAGAGTTGAAGCAGAATGTGAAGCAAAATTAACAAAAGGTAAGAAAAAAGTAGCGAAGAGAAGAGAAGTTTTTTATATCTTTCTAATGCCAATCCTGCAGAGTTCTTCTCAAAATATATAGAGCTATGAAACTTAACTATGCTACAGTTAGCCATATAATTTATATAAAATAATTTTAATTTCAATTCAATTTTCAAATTTTATGTTATGTGAACAGTAGCTTTTAAGAAAATAAGAGTATAGGCTCAAAACTAGAAATGTTCTTCTATAATATTAATTTACAAGAATAACATATGAAATATATTTAAATGACTTTTGGGATTTGAGGAGAAACACTATAATGAAAGTAACATCATTTTTAATATATTTTGACAATTTCAGATATTTCGTTTGACAGTTTATTTTACCATTCTCAATAAAGTGCCTAATTATATCTAAAATATGTTCAAGCTGGTGTCTCTAATACTCATCTGTGGAAATCTCACACCTATGCGGAACTATCTATAGTTCTATATTGAAGATGAAATTTGTGAAATGCTTCAATCTAATTTGGTTTTTGTTTTAACTATACCAAATACTTATTTATTACTTTTCATTACTTTTAATGACAGCGCAATAAATTTGCTTGCTTATGACAAGAGGAGAGCTAAAGAGCTCATGTTCCATTTAATATTTGATTGGAGTGGAGTGTTTTAATGGTTAACTTTGCAGTAAAATTCGAGTCAATTGCAAATTTTATGAACATTCAATATAATATAAATTTTAATTCCAACCATTTTGGCAAGCTATCAAAAGAAAGACGCTCAAAAGATTTACGCATTTGCGTTTTAATACTATGAATTATAATTAAGTAGAAAAGCAAAATAATGCCAACTTTCAAGTTGTTTTAATAGTTTTTGGGGCACATATAAAACGGCAACAGGCTTAAGTAATCGCACACATGCGGAGAGAGAGAGAGAGAGAGAGAGAGCAAGGGAGAAACAGAGTGGGGAGAGAGGAGCGAAGTTTGATGAGCCTGCGATTTGGTTGGGCTTAACAAGCCTAAGCGAAACGTTTCGCCTGTTTGGGTTTTCAAGGATTTCAAGGATTTCATGCGCTTAATGGATAATATAATATGTATATATGTACATATATATGTATGTGTATATATTGTGGTGTGGCATAAAATGCTATTGAAATTTGGGCTGCTCTTAATTAATAAGTGTGTTGCACTTGACACCCCTAGAACGCTCGCCCTGACCCCTGACCCCTGACCCCGCCCTCGATTTTGTGGCATTTTTAGCGATTTTCATTTATTGAGCAAACATTTGCAGCCATGTGCTATCTATGTGTGTGTGTGTGTATGTGTGTGTTGTGTGTGCGCCAATAAACCCATCAAATGTTTGTAAATTAATTTTCTTGCTCATCACGGCTGTTGTTATTGGCTTTCAATGCGCATTTGGCTTTGCCGTTGCCTCAGCCTTTGGCATTCAGCTTCAGTCTCTCGACTTTGGCTTTGAGTTCGAGTTTGATGACTTTAATCATTTGCGCCATATGCGACGCAATAATGACGTCATAATGTTGATGCCCGAATGAAGGCAATTCAATTCGATTCTTAGATATTGCGAACTGCTTTGAATATTTGTTTCAGCTTTCTCATTTGTTTAGCTCGGCTAAAGGATTCCTATTGAAGAAATCGCTATGGGACAGCTATGGTAGATATAAAGATAAAGATATAAAGTAGTAAGTATTCTTTTAGCTTTTTAATTTTATATAATTATTTATTCATTTTTAAAAAATTTCTTTTTCTGTTTTCTATTTTTTTGGCTATTTCTTTTAATTTATGTCTCTTTCTGTCATTCTATATCATTTTCTCTCTCTGTTTTCCTTTTTTCTTACTTTCCCTCTCTTTCTCTCTTTATCTCTTCCTCTCTTTGTCTCTCTGTCTCTTTCTTTCCTCTGTTTCTTTCTTTCCTTCTCTCCCTTTCTTTCTTCCCTCTTTTTCTTTCTTGTCCTATCTTTCTTTCTTCTCCTCTCTCTTTCCCTCTCGTTTGCTTTCTCACCCTATCTTAATGGCTCTTTATCTCTCTTCTTCATCTATATTTATTTTTCTGCCTCTCTTTCTCTCAATATCTCTTTCTATCTCTCTGTGTCTCACATTTTCTCTCTCTCTATCTCTCAATCACCCAATCAGTCTCTCTTTCCAACTGTCTTCCTCTCACACTCTGTCTCTCTGTCTCTCTCTCTCTATGTCTCTCTCTCTCTCTCTCTCTCTCTCTCTCTCTCTCTCTCTCTCTTTCCGTCTACTGCTGTTGATAACGATGATGATGATGCATCATTAGGTTGCCTAATTTTAATTACGCCGGCGCCTAAATTGCTGCTATCATTTTTAATAATATGCCGTGTTGCCCACTCTCTCCCCTTCTCTCTCTCTCTCTCTCGATAGCTCTATCTCTTTCGCTCTCTTTCGCTATGGGGGCTTAACTTTTGCTCTGGCAGCAGCGGCAGCTGTTGCAATGTCTGTCTGTTGCTGCTGGAGCTCTATGGCAGCCGGCACAGCCCAGCACAAAGCCAACAAATTATGCACTTACACTCGCACACACACACACACACACACACTCGTGTCGCTATTTGAGTTATGTGTGTGTGTGCAGCACTTGACTTTTTTCGTTCCTTTGAGGCACAGAGCTGGCAGCCTGGTTGGTTGCCTGGTTGGCTGCCATGGAGTGTCTGCCTGGCTGACATCTTCTTACTCCATTTGGGCGCGCTGTCGTGTTAATTTAGCGCGAAATATTTGACAAGATGACGCGCTGCCTGTTTGGTCCTTCGGCACAGGCTCCCCCTGCACACACACACAGACACACACACATAGAGAGAGAGACAGTTCCTCATCCGCTTGCCCCCAATCGGCGAGACATGCAACGTCTGCTGTGTAATGATCGAACATTGTTGCCGAGGCGCCTGCCTGTGCAGCCATATATAAACTATATATATGTATGTGTGTGATATATGAGTGTGTGCAACAGACACTCATATCGATTTATATGACACAAGCTCACACACTCTGACATTCGATAGCGCATCCTCGCTTATATTTGGCCTCTGTGATTGAGCTGTGCGCCCTTTAAGTGATTCGATCTCCAGCTAATTCACAAACAATCCACAGCAAAAGCCACAAGCGCCTTATGACAATCAATTGCCATAAGCAGGATTACATTTTGCATTTGCCTCAATTCAATCGAGCGTCTTCTGCTTAACAAGTACCAATCTGTCAAATTGGCAGATGAAAAATATGCTTCGGTTCGCACTAGCAGCTTAGTTCAATTGTTCTTCTTCTTAACTAATAATGTTAAGTTTTAAATTCATATTATAGTTCATATTGACACTTTGAGACTTTAAGAGCGTGTTGAACCTGTTTTGAACCAGTTATTTTTTAACTTTTCATAATAGAACTCTCGAAACTCTGATTTGTAACCAGTTCATGTGTAAAATATGATATTTTCATATTTTTAGTTTAAATAAAATTAACTTTAATAGTATTCCTGTTAACGTTAGGAACCACTTTTGAACTAGTTCGTAATGTTTTGAACTGGTTCTGGAATACATAATATCTGAGATTAGCATTAGCACACTCTTTCTGATAGCATTGCTGTTACAAGTCTGAACCGTTTTTGAACCACTTTCGAACCAGTTCGTCATTTTTTGAGCTAGTTAACTAACGCATTATAAGAGGAATCTGTTTTAACACCCTTGCTTTGATAACATCCCAATAATAAGTTTGAACTACTTGTGAACCATTTTTGAGCCAGTTCGACATATTTTGAGCTAGTTCACGAGCACATTATATAGAAAATTGCATTAGCACTCTTCCTCTGATAACATTCTTGTTACAAGTCTGAACCATTTGTGAACCAGTTCACAAACATAGCTAGTGGAAGACTTTGAATCTCTTATATTTATTGCAGACTTTATATTACCTCTAGTAATAATTAAATGTTGCTAAACCTGAACCACTTTTGAACCAGTTCGTAATTTTTTGAGCTAGCTCACGAAATCTGTTCAACACTTGCTCTGAAACTGTCAAAATAACAATTCTGAACAACTGGTGAACGACTTTTGAACTAGTTCGCAAACATAGTTAATGCAAGACTTTGAATACTTCATATGTCTAATGCAAGCTTTAAGCAAATTAGTCTTAGCAATATTCTTATTGTTAAATCTGAACCACTTTTGAATCACTTTTGAACCAGTTCACAGACTAGTTGCATTAATTACCAAACACCTGAGTATGTAATATGATTTGTAATGCATTCATAATGCATTCAATTATTCAGTTGTTCTTCACAGGCTCAACCACAAAATCAATGTCAATGGAACCAGCGAATTGGTTGCAGTGGAACCGAGGCACAATGCACACACTGACACCCACACCCACACATACAGACACACACACAAAGAGAGAGAAACAACAGACAGAGTCATTTATAAAATTTCAAACAGAACGTGTTAAATGGCGTCAATATTAAAAGTTCAAATATGACGCTGACGAGCAGAAGTAAAAGGTTCGGAGCCAGGGGGAAGACCTACAGATTGCTGATGACGATGTCGATGTCGATGTCGATGATGATGATAATGATAATGATAATGATGATGATGATGGGCACGATGAGAACGTAGACATAGACAGAGCGAGAGGGAATCAGCAAACGCTGAAGCTATTATCGTAGTCGCAACATGACACACACACACATATGTGTGTATATATTTATATGTGTATATGTGTGTGTGTGTGTGAGTGTGGAGTATACATATGGTGTGCGCTGCTGCTCATCATCTTTTGGCGTTAGCAAGTGCTTCGACGGTTTCCAACTTCCAACTTCTAATGGCGGCATTATGCAGCCACCCGTGCCACCGTGTCTGTCTATTTGGCCGCGTTGCCATACCGTTCACACACCCACCCACACCAACACCCACACACACGCACACACGAGCGCGCAGGGCTAAAATGAAAATGAAACTGTTGCAAAATCCCATAAAACGGCCAAAAAGCTTTTGTAAATGACGCCAACAGCTGTCGATGGCGAAAGGCAGACAACACAAGAACACCCACACACTCACACACACACACGTATACCTATTAGCCATGTGTGTGTGTGTGTGTCCTGCGTTTTGGCGCGTTTTAATAAAGCGACAATGACATTTTATGAATTTTCCACTTTGTTCTTGCTTAGCATTCGCATTCGCCTCCAACGACCACGCCTCCTGGCCCTGCCCCCAATACACGCCCACGCATCCGCAACCCCTGTTGCACAATGCTGGGCAGGACAACAAGCGTCGTCCATTGTTTGTCTGTTTGCTTAGAGCCACAGCGCAGCTCACTTTGCTTCCAGCCAGGAATTCAGTTTCGCCCGCGGCATCAAATGAATTGTCATTATCTCTCCCTCACTCTTTCTCTCTCTCTCACTCTTTCTCTCTCTCTCTCTCTCTCTGTGTGTGTGTTGCACAAAGGCGTGTTCCAGTCGTCTTTGATATCCGATTTCATTTATAATTAGCTGCAAAGTTTACGGTTGCCATACCTTTGCTTGCGGTTGGCGCGGCCGGGTCAAATAATTTAGTGTCATCCAAAGGCGGGGGCGGGGAGCGGGGGGCAGGTTACTGCTCCACCACAGCCGCAATAAAGCCTCAAGGCAAAAAAAATCTTATATTGCGCTCTAACAAGTTGCATAAATATATTTATCTCAAGTTAAGGCAAAGCAATTTGCGTAGATATTATCTAATCAATAACAGCTTGAATACATTATATTTATAAGTAGTTTCTACTATCTTAAGTTACTTTTTAAACTTCGCAAGTGGAATCCATAATTCCTTTGTCAGCTGACAATTTATGCATGAACTTCTCTATAGTATATATTTACTTGTTTATAGTTTTCTAACTCAGCACTTGAGACAAGCTGAATATCGAACAGTCTCGCATAATATGTAGGAAATTATGTATTGTATCAATTGAGGTAATATTGTCTTAGCCAAAGGCCAGCTCTGAGCTGAAAGGGAGAAAAGCGCGGAATAGAGGACGATATTAGTTGAAGAGTTATTTAAGGTAAGCAGCTCAGGTTATTTGGTTTAAGGTTAGTTAGTTAGGTTAGTTAGGCTTATAGGTTGTGACTAAGTCCCACAACTAGGAACTCTTTGTAATTTTGTTCAGTAAAACTGAGTATATATCTTGTGTGAAATGTCCGTATTACACAGCATGACTAAGATACTGGCAAATTTAAATATAAAGTAGCATATAGTCTATGTAGTCCTTATAGTATATATAGTCTATACAGTCTATATGGTGGGTGTATATTTATTTATATATTATAATAAAAGGAATATATTTTAAGAAACGGAATAGTCTGTATATGGTCTATATGGTCTATATAGTGTGTATATATGGATGTATATTGACTATATAAACTCTATACACTATATAGTTTATACGTAGTTTATATAGTCTCCTTAGTATATATATAGTTTATAGTGTATATATAGTCTACTTAGTCTACATGGTCTATATAGTCTATATATGTGGCTGCACATTGACTATATAGTCTCTATAGTCTATAATCTATATTCTATATAGTTTCTATATTTCTAGAGTCTACATAGTCAATATGCGCTATAGAGTCTATATGTAGTCTATGTAGTCTCTTTAGTCTATGTAGTCTATAAAGTGTCCATATAGTCTATATAATCTATGTGGTCTGTTTAGTCTATGTATACAACTGTATATTAACTATATAGTCTCTATAGCCTATAGTCTATTTAGTTTCTATAATAAAGGAATAGTCTCTATACGGTCTATATGGTCTATAAGGTGTATATAGTCGATGTATGTGGCAGTATATTGTAGTCTATATAGTCTATATAGTCTATATGTAGTCTATGTAGTCTCTTCATTCTATTTATTCCAATAGTGTCTATATAGTGTATAGATAGTCTATATAGTTTACATGGTCTATATATGTGGCTGTGTATTGACAATATAGTCTCTATAGTCTATATTGTCTATATAGTCTATATAGTCTCTAGTCTATATAGCCTGTAGTCTATAAAGTTTCTATAGTTCTAGAATCTCTAGTCTATATAAGACTAAATTAAGTCTCTGCTTATAAATCGATAAGTTATGACAATCCAACAAAATCGATATCTCTTTAGCTTTTGGCTTCTTTTATAGACATTTCCCAGCAGCATTCAATATTCAATTCACAGTGAACTTGTCCCTTAACA
The DNA here is from genome assembly GCA_035045545.1 of Drosophila gaucha. Taxonomy (NCBI): domain Eukaryota; kingdom Metazoa; phylum Arthropoda; class Insecta; order Diptera; family Drosophilidae; genus Drosophila; species Drosophila gaucha. Next base: position 5,325 of record JAWNOY010000078.1, on the reverse strand, counting down.
AATGCAGGCATAGATATTTGATCTGCCAACATTTTCTTAGCTCTGATTAGCTGATAAATATATATTTAGGCATATATATTTTGAGAAAAGGAAAAACAAGCACTTTCAAACGATTCTCTTCCACATCTCTTCACTCGAACTCAGTTTCAGCAATTATTGAACGCTGAGCGAGTATTGCGCAGTCGTCGCTTAACATGATTTAGTTGGCATTCCAAAGACTTGTGATTTAGATTTTATAGATATTTTTGTTGGGTATCTGGAATCGTTTTTATCAAATTGCGTCAAGTGGAAAGTAAAATTCGCGGCTCGCTAGCCCAAATTAACAGCTAATTACGTGCGAATGCCGAATGGCCAGGAATTTCAAATGTTGACACAACGTCAACTGGCTGAAAAGAAAAGCAGAGGCTGCTCGCGCTCGCGCACGTAGCTGGCAATTGGAAGGGACGGCAGGAAAAAACGTCAAACATTATTTGAATACAAAATGTCCTTGAAAAGGGTAAATCCAGCAGCGCCCAAGTGACAAAAGTGAGAAATTAGTCGATGTGGCCGACACTAAAAGCGTTGCGAGTGAGAAGGGCGACCGCAACCCTTGTCCCCTGGTGTCGGCCCTGCCAAAGCAATAATTTTGTTTAGCTGAAAAAAAGAAAAACTGAAAAAATGAAAAACTGGAAAAAAAAAGGGGATTTAAAGCTGTCAAGTGCTGAGCACGGAGCCGGGGTCAACGCAATTAAAATTCAAAGAGCAAAATGCATTTGCCACGCTCACGCACAGACAGAGGCTGCTGCTGCTGCAGACTGTTGAGTGCCGATGTCCAGGATTCACATTTTCTAACTGGGTTTGTAATTCAAATTGTATAAGACAGCAGCTACACAAATATATACACATGCATATATAAACGTTTATATATAAACACACATATATATGTGTATGTGTATGTGTATGTAGAGCGTTTTTATGCCCTGTGCATAATTACTTGCTAAATTGTGCGACACAAATAACGAGGCATTAGAGTTGGCTGGCAAAAACCTAGCTGCAGCTGCAAGGACTAAAGTTTTCCTCACACACACACACACACACACACACACACACTCGTGTTTCTTGTGGCTTTCGTTTCACATTTCTTATTGCTCATTTGGTTGGTCCTGCCTTGCATCTTATCGGCTAGCAAATTAACGCCCAGCACTCACTCTATCTCTGTCTCCCTCCCTCGCACTCTCCCTCTCTCTCTTTCTTTGGCATTCTATTGCAATTTGCATTCCGCATTTGTGATTCGTTTGCTCTGGCACATGTGAGCGGGCAGCAGGGACAGCCAGCTTATGCTTTGATTTGTATATTGTTTTTATCCCTCCTTTTAGATATGCAGCTTTAATTGCTGCTTCACTATCAACAGTTCGAATCTATTGTTTCCTTTTGAGTTTAAGTCTTTAACAATTATAAATAATATACATATTATATAATAGAGAATAAAATAATATTGGCAGCATAAGCTCATAGCAGCTGAATTGAAATTAGATATTTTAGGAAATTTCAAATTATATAAATATATTTTATATGCAAAAATATATTTATATATTTATATATCTATATACATATATACAATAGAGAATAATATAATATTGCCAGCATAAGCTCATAGCAGCTGAATTGAAATTAGATATTTTAGGAAATTTCAAATTATATAAATATATTTTATATGCAAAAGGGAGGGTGGGAGTTCATCCAGGACTCAAATGAAAATCTGAAGATTATTCAAGTAATTACAAAATGAGTTGAAGCTGTGTACAGAGCCATATCTTGTTGCCTACTACACCCTCATGTATAGATATACCCAACTCAGTCTTTATACTATTTCTCTTTATTATCTTGCTCGAAGTTTTTGTACACAATTTTCTAGCACGAATCTCTAACAACTAACCTTAAAATTTCAATGTAGTCTTAAGTTTTGTGTATCTGTATATATGTATATATATAAGCAACTTTAGAAATAAATAATACAAAAAACAATGTCTGGTAAGAGACTTTATAGCAACAACAAAAATCAACATAGGCCGTTAATAACTGACGAAATCCTTCATTTGCATCAAGCCCGACAGTTGTACTAAGCATATCTGAGAAATTTGATAGCATTTTGAATTTTATTTCAAATTTTAATTTGAATTTTTAAAGGTTTTGTACTAAAATAAAATTAATTGTTGTTGTTTTTATAAATACTTTTATAAAATGGGTTCTTTTTGGGTCTTTTAAGAAAATATTAAGAGTTTTTTTATCTTTCACAGTTTTCTAATATTATGGAACATATTCCCAAATTTAGCATGTATTCTTATACCCTGATGGAAATGGGATTTCAGGGTATAATGTTTTTGTTGCAGAAGTAGGCGTAGCAGATCCCAGAAATTATATATTCTTGATCAGGACGACGAGCTGAGTCGATCTAGTTATCCCTCTGTCCGTCCGTATGAACACAGCGTTCTCATTAACCAAAAAAGCTAGCGATTTTGAAATCTTAAAATAGGATGAGTTATCGAAGAAGAAGAAGAATTTTACAGCGTATTTAAGTATACAAGTATACAAGTAAGAAAGCTCTAGTCGGGTCTGCCCGACTACGAGATCCCCTGAACCAAGTCCGAGCTGATGTTTTGAACAACCTAGCTTACATCTTTAATCTATACATATTACCTCTGCAAGCATATACACAGGCACACATATACACAGGCACACATATACACATGCACACAGATACACATGCACACATATACACATTCACACATATACACATGCAGACATTTGTGCGGAGCTGGTATCTAAAATATGAAAAAATAGAAAATGTATTTTATCTACAAAAAGCTAAAAGCAAAATTTGGTAGCTGTAGCTAAAAATATGTAAAAGATATGGTCAAAAAACTGAATCTTGATAACGTTTTAAGTCGATATCAGTGAAACGTGAAAATTTATCGAATATCTAAAACAAACTCGATATACCATGTTTATCAGGTTTATTGCCAAGCAGTTTTAACTCCCTAGACACACTGAATGCCAACTAATCAATAGGTAATATACCAAATTTAGAGAGCAATTTAATTGGAATGCTTCGATTAAATCGATCTTAAGCAAACTTTATCGATAGCAGCCTATGACAGTCAATATATATTTAAATGTAAATACAACAGTTAAGTGAGCTTTTCAAATGAAACTTTCTGACTTATTAATAAGCCACTTTAGTTAGTTCTCCCTCCCTCTCTTTGTCTCTGTCTCACTCTCTCTCTCTCTGAGGCAGACAAAAATCGAGTTAGATGCTGCGTGGAGATATGAAATTCCAGTTGGGCAGCACCAAAAATAATGAACTCCCAAATGAAGTGAAACAAAAAGAAGCACACAATATTAATTATTCATATTTCATTAGTGAGCGCCGACCCTCCCCCGCCCCACCTGCCGCTGCCCCTGCACAGCTGTAGCTCGTCAAGAGTTTGCCGGAGGAGTCAAAGGAAAAGGCGTGTGCCATATAAAATTTATAAAAATCAAAGTAATGTAGCCAGCGAGCAAGACTTTCACGGTAAAATGAAACAGAGAGAGTGGGAGTGCGAGAGAGAGGGAGAGGGAGAGTATTCTACCTGTGCTGCTGCTTTGGCAGACATCATCATTTGTCTTGGCGTTTTGGGAGTCGCGGCAGTCGCATTGATGAATGAAGTGCGTACACATTGCCTCTGAAAAGGCCAAAAGGCCAGGCGACATTAAAAATGCACACGCAATCAGAAAATGTTTCCTTGCTCACCCCAGACGCCAGTTGCCAGTTACCAGTTGCCAGTTGCCAGTTGCCAGTTGCCAGTTAGAGGAGGCAGAGAGTAGTCAGCAATCCAGTTGATGGATCAACACCGAACAGATAAGACAGCAGTTGGTCGGGGTAATGAGCCGGTTGAAGTGGGCCAAAGCAGGGCCCATCAACCTTTCGCCTCTTTTACATATACAAGCACACAGTTTTCTTCTTCTTCCTCTTCTTCTTTTGCTTTTTTGTAAGCCTTTGAGCTGGGGCCTTTGCCTTGCTGCCCTGTCGCCCTGTCGTCGTTTATAATTTGTTTGGGCTTTCAGCGGCCGTCCAAAGCAATTACCGTGCTCAAGGTGCACTTGCTTCACACTCGCTCCCCCTTTCACTCTTTTCTCTCACTCTCTCTCGCTCTCTCTTGATAACTACGCAGCCAGCAATTCGGCTTGACTTGAGGCGAACTTTTGACCGTGCCGCGTCCCGTCATCTTATCGGGTTCACTTACTGGGTCAACTTTGTGCTGACACCTCTGCCACCTCTACTCCCCTGCTCACAGTGATTTATTATCCTGCTTCAGCTGCTGCTGCTGAGGCTATTTTCTTTGGCACGTTCGCGCTGAGCAAACAGACGCCTCCTCGCATGGCAGCCTTCTCTCTCATGTGAGTGTGTGCGTCGTGTTGACCCGTTCGACACCCATTAATATGCGCAGGTTCGCACTGCTGCCGCATGCAGTGAGTCCTGCTGCAGTACGATACATTTTATTAAGCTATTTGCTTTCGTTTTGCAAAGGTCTCTGTTAGTTTTTGATCTCGAAGTATTCCTTGCCATCTCAGCTTTACATATGCTTGACATCAATAACTTTTGTGTTTTTCAGCACTGATATAATCTAGTTGCATTATATTAACCAACACTTATTAAGGTCATGAAGTTTACTTCAGTAGACTGCATTTCTATCGCTTCCCATAGTATCCATAACTTTCTATGAGTCAACTCCGAAGTCAGCTCACTTTACTTATTGTATCCATGAGCTGACATGCTTCTGTGTTATACAACACTGATAAAAACCTTTTCGTATGCAACTTTTATGAATGATATGACATGGTTAGACATTTCTCTTCGATTATGCTTCAACTATATGCAAAGCTTTTATAGTTTCACTCAATTCCAACACTTATGCTCCTAACATTCATTTTATACATTATATAAAAACTAACTCCTATAGGCTCTGTTCATTCCGACAAGTTTTCGCTGCTGCTGCTCGTATCAGATAGATTTTTCCCAGTTGGCATGAACGGCTCATTGATTATCTCGTAGTCGACACGCACCGCCTCGCTGTCCATGCGCAGCAGATACTTGAGCTCACGCAGGATATCGGGTTCGGGAGGCTCGACGACCTTATCTTTCAGTGCGTTGCTCAGACGACGTCTGAGCAAATAGCGAAAGGGCGGCGTCAGGCCGTGGGGCCACAGAAACTTTTCGTCCACTTTCTGGATTCGATTTTCCTCTGAAGCTGGCGATTTATTAGTTTCCCTTTCTTCGTCGCCTTTCTTGCCGCCTCGCTTGCCTGG